>JAILYA010000123.1:537500-541999 GCA_021437795.1 Rhodamnia rubescens | reverse complement strand
TAAAAACCCTAAACCCTAAACCCTAAACCCTAAACCCTAAACCCTAAACCCTAAACCCTAAACCCTAAACCCTAAACCCTAAACCCTAAACCCTAAACCCTAAACCCTAAACCCTAAACCCTAAACCCTAAACCCTAAACCCTAAACCCTAAACCCTAAACCCTAAACCCTAAACCCTAAACCCTAAACCCTAAACCCTAAACCCTAAACCCTAAACCCTAAACCCTAAACCCTAAACCCTAAACCCTAAACTCCTAAACCCTAAACCCTAAACCCTAAACCCTAAACCCTAAACCCTAAACCCTAAACCCTAAACCCTAAACCCTAAACCCTAAACCCTAAACCCTAAACCCTAAACCCTAAACCCTAAACCCTAAACCCTAAACCCTAAAACCCTAAACCCTAAACCCTAAAACCCTAAACCCTAAACCCTAAACTCCTAAACCCTAAACCCTAAACCCTAAACCCTAAACCCTAAACCCTAAACCCTAAACCCTAAACCCTAAACCCTAAACCCTAAACCCTAAACCCTAAACCCTAAACCCTAAACCCTAAACCCTAAACCCTAAAAAACCCTAAACCCTAAACCCTAAACCCTAAACCCTAAACCCTAAACCCTAAACCCTAAACCCTAAACCCTAAACCCTAAACCCTAAACCCTAAACCCTAAACCCTAAACCCTAAACCCTAAACCCTAAACCCTAAACCCTAAACCCTAAACCCTAAACCCTAAACCCTAAACCCTAAACCCTAAACCCTAAACCCTAAACCCTAAACCCTAAACCCTAAACCCTAAACCCTAAACCCTAAACCCTAAACCCTAAACCCTAAACCCTAAACCCTAAACCCTAAACCCTAAACCCTAAACCCTAAACCCTAAACCCTAAACCCTAAACCCTAAACCCTAAACCCTAAACCCTAAACCCTAAACCCTAAACCCTAAACCCTAAACCCTAAACCCTAAACCCTAAACCCTAAACCCTAAACCCTAAACCCTAAACTCCTAAACCCTAAACCCTAAACCCTAAACCCTAAACCCTAAACCCTAAAACCCTAAACCCTAAACCCTAAACCCTAAACCCTAAACCCTAAACCCTAAACCCTAAACCCTAAACCCTAAACCCTAAACCCTAAACCCTAAACCCTAAACCCTAAACTCCTAAACCCTAAACCCTAAACCCTAAACCCTAAAACCCTAAACTCCTAAACTCCTAAACCCTAAACCCTAAACCCTAAACCCTAAACCCTAAACCCTAAACCCTAAACCCTAAACCCTAAACCCTAAACCCTAAACCCTAAACCCTAAACCCTAAACCCTAAACCCTAAACCCTAAACCCTAAACCCTAAACCCTAAACCCTAAACCCTAAACCCTAAACCCTAAACCCTAAACCCTAAACCCTAAACCCTAAACCCTAAACCCTAAACCCTAAACCCTAAACCCTAAACCCTAAACCCTAAACCCTAAACCCTAAACCCTAAACCCCAAACCCTAAACCCTAAACCCTAAACCCTAAACCCTAAACCCTAAACCCTAAACCCTAAACCCTAAACCCTAAACCCTAAACCCTAAACCCTAAACCCTAAACCCTAAACCCTAAACCCTAAACCCTAAACCCTAAACCCTAAACCCTAAACCCTAAACCCTAAACCCTAAACCCTAAACCCTAAACCCTAAACCCTAAACCCTAAACCCTAAACCCTAAACCCTAAACCCTAAACCCTAAACCCTAAACCCTAAACCCTAAACCCTAAACCCTAAAACCCTAAACCCTAAACCCTAAACCCTAAACCCTAAACCCTAAACCCTAAACCCTAAACCCTAAACCCTAAACCCTAAACCCTAAACCCTAAACCCTAAACCCTAAACCCTAAACCCTAAACCCTAAACCCTAAACCCTAAACCCTAAACCCTAAACCCTAAACCCTAAACCCTAAACCCTAAACCCTAAACCCTAAACCCTAAACCCTAAACCCTAAACCCTAAACCCTAAACCCTAAACCCTAAACCCTAAACCCTAAACCCTAAACCCTAAACCCTAAACCCTAAACCCTAAACCCTAAACCCTAAACCCTAAACCCTAAACCCTAAACCCTAAACCCTAAACCCTAAACCCTAAACCCTAAACCCTAAACCCTAAACCCTAAACCCTAAACCCTAAACCCTAAACCCTAAACCCTAAACCCTAAACCCTAAACCCTAAACCCTAAACCCTAAACCCTAAACCCTAAACCCTAAACCCTAAACCCTAAACCCTAAACCCTAAACCCTAAACCCTAAAACCCTAAACCCTAAACCCTAAACCCTAAACCCTAAACCCTAAACCCTAAACCCTAAACCCTAAACCCTAAACCCTAAACCCTAAACCCTAAACCCTAAACCCTAAACCCTAAACCCTAAACCCTAAACCCTAAACCCTAAACCCTAAACCCTAAACCCTAAACCCTAAACCCTAAACCCTAAACCCTAAACCCTAAACCCTAAACCCTAAACCCTAAACCCTAAACCCTAAACCCTAAACCCTAAACCCTAAACCCTAAACCCTAAACCCTAAACCCTAAACCCTAAACCCTAAACCCTAAACCCTAAACCCTAAACCCTAAACCCTAAACCCTAAACCCTAAACCCTAAACCCTAAACCCTAAACCCTAAACCCTAAACCCTAAACCCTAAACCCTAAAACCCTAAACCCTAAACCCTAAACCCTAAACCCTAAACCCTAAACCCTAAACCCTAAACCCTAAACCCTAAACCCTAAACCCTAAACCCTAAACCCTAAACCCTAAACCCTAAACCCTAAACCCTAAACCCTAAACCCTAAACCCTAAACCCTAAACCCTAAACCCTAAACCCTAAACCCTAAACCCTAAACCCTAAACCCCAAACCCTAAACCCTAAACCCTAAACCCTAAACCCTAAACCCTAAACCCTAAACCCTAAACCCTAAACCCTAAACCCTAAACCCTAAACCCTAAACCCTAAACCCTAAACCCTAAACCCTAAACCCTAAACCCTAAACCCTAAACCCTAAACCCTAAACCCTAAACCCTAAACCCTAAACCCTAAACCCTAAACCCTAAACCCTAAACCCTAAACCCTAAAACCCTAAACCCTAAACCCTAAACCCTAAACCCTAAACCCTAAACCCTAAACCCTAAACCCTAAACCCTAAACCCTAAACCCTAAACCCTAAACCCTAAACCCTAAACCCTAAACCCTAAACCCTAAACCCTAAACCCTAAACCCTAAACCCTAAACCCTAAACTCCTAAACCCTAAACCCTAAACCCTAAACCCTAAACCCTAAACCCTAAACCCTAAACCCTAAACCCTAAACCCTAAACCCTAAACCCTAAACCCTAAACCCTAAACCCTAAACCCTAAACCCTAAACCCTAAACCCTAAACCCTAAACCCTAAACCCTAAACCCTAAACCCTAAACCCTAAACCCTAAACCCTAAACCCTAAACCCTAAACCCTAAACCCTAAACCCTAAACCCTAAACCCTAAACCCTAAACCCTAAACCCTAAACCCTAAACCCTAAACCCTAAACCCTAAACCCTAAACCCTAAACCCTAAACCCTAAACCCTAAACCCTAAACCCTAAACCCTAAACCCTAAACCCTAAACCCTAAACCCTAAACCCTAAACCCTAAACCCTAAACCCTAAACCCTAAACCCTAAACCCTAAACCCTAAACCCTAAACCCTAAACCCTAAACCCTAAACCCTAAACCCTAAACCCTAAACCCTAAACCCTAAACCCTAAACCCTAAACCCTAAACCCTAAACCCTAAACCCTAAACCCTAAACCCTAAACCCTAAACCCTAAACCCTAAACCCTAAACCCTAAACCCTAAACCCTAAACCCTAAACCCTAAACCCTAAACCCTAAACCCTAAACCCTAAACCCTAAACCCTAAACCCTAAACCCTAAACCCTAAACCCTAAACCCTAAACCCTAAACCCTAAACCCTAAACCCTAAACCCTAAACCCTAAACCCTAAACCCTAAACCCTAAACCCTAAACCCTAAACCCTAAACCCTAAACCCTAAACCCTAAACCCTAAACCCTAAACCCTAAACCCTAAACCCTAAACCCTAAACCCTAAACCCTAAACCCTAAACCCTAAACCCTAAACCCTAAACCCTAAACCCTAAACCCTAAACCCTAAACCCTAAACCCTAAACCCTAAACCCTAAACCCTAAACCCTAAACCCTAAACCCTAAACCCTAAACCCTAAACCCTAAACCCTAAACCCTAAACCCTAAACCCTAAACCCTAAACCCTAAACCCTAAACCCTAAACCCTAAACCCTAAACCCTAAACCCTAAACCCTAAACCCTAAACCCTAAACCCTAAACCCTAAACCCTAAACCCTAAACCCTAAACCCTAAACCCTAAACCCTAAACCCTAAACCCTAAACCCTAAACCCTAAACCCTAAACCCTAAACCCTAAACCCTAAACCCTAAACCCTAAACCCTAAACCCTAAACC